>CAEFZX010014453.1:0-10574 GCA_903066825.1 Alfaro cultratus | reverse complement strand
TATATGTATGTATATCTCTGCTTGTATAGTCTTTACCAGGGATCTTCAACATTTTTTCAGCCTGGAAACCGTAAAACATTACTGTGCACTTATGTGGTGCCATTTGTAAAGTTACACAGTGAAAAATTAACAGAAATAATTTGGTTTATTTAGCCAGTCATAGAGAAAAAAAATGTGTTCAACTCATAATTTCCCATGCTATTCCTATACTTATGAATGCAAGCTGCTTATTTAATTCACAAATTAAATAAGCAGTTTTAGATTAAATATTTAGTGAACTAAATATTTAGTTCCCAACTAACGGGTTAAGCCTGAGCTAAATATTTTTTGTTTAAAGACAAAATATTTAGCTCCAAGTTAAATATTTATTTTGCTAACTGTAGGCTCCTAATTAATGAAACTTGAGGCTCTCCATATCTCCCTTCAATATACTTGATGTCAAAACACAGACTGAATCCTCTTGATAAAGTTCAACTACTTACTCCAAAAGTAAAAACGATACAGATGTAACTTATCCACAAAACAATAAAGAGTAAAAGTATAATACCAATGAGGTCAAAAAACTGACTCACTCCTATATAGCCACACGCTAAAAACTTCTTCACTGTCTAATAAGCAATTACATATACAAACTTATGAGAGGGCCTCATAAGTTTGTGGCGCTGTGGAACGCCACAGCCCAGCACGAGGGTCGCTTACTGTACAATTGTGGACATTTCCACTGTCTATTCCCTGAGACGAGCTCACAGGCTTATATCATGATTCATATGATGCAATAAGGGGACAGTGTCCATTTGTTTTTATGTGGTTTGACAGATGGGGGGTAGCTTGGGGAAAAAGAGTGAGCGACACTGGAGTGGCTCCGTGTCACAGTGTGAATTTATCATGTTCTGAATCATGCAGTACATGGCTTGTGTTGGGAGAGGCACTGTTCTGCACTAATGAAAACTGTGATCTGGAGAAATGATCTAATGAAGGGATCACTTTAATATACCGATCCTTGAGATTCAGTACAACCGGAATCTATTCACTTTGTTTACATCATAGTAAGGATTGCTTCAAGCTATGTTGATAGTTGATGCATTGAGCCAGGCATGACGGTTAACGCCAGACTTCTATGAGAACTTACCTTTTGACACAAAGAAGTCCCTATTCTTTTCCTGCAGTGTCAATGAATTGTACTGGGACTCCACAAGGGTATGTCGTTGCTTCTCTCTGTTCACCTCATACAGAGCTGATATAAGGTGTAATACTGACTCATGCTAAATCCAGAAATAGTCTAATGAGCCGTTATGATGTGTATGAGATAGACAGGAGAGACAGGCTAGGGACTCGGTGACAGCCTTCGGTAATTGGAGTGTTGCCAACTGCCACGTTCTAAACACATCAAAGACCAAGATCATGGTTAATTATTTGTAAGTCTAAGCCTTCCAGCTTTTAAGAAAAAGACAATGAAGTGGCAGAGACCTATTAATATTTTGGGATGCATTTTGATGCATCTTAGTTCAAGGTACAGCGCCAATTCTTGTTTTTTTCTAGATTATCCGGGGATTTGACAGGGAAAAGGGTGAATTTTGCTTGGGCAAAGGTTCAGGCAATTTGGCAGTACTGTGGTTCTTTCACAGTCTGAAATATATAATACAATTATATATAGAAAATCACAGTCTTTGTTCTTTATGCTGGATATTTCTCTGTGCTACAGATACCTTTGGTGATTCTTATAATTAACATAAGAATTAGCTCTGAGTGAAAAAATAAGAAGAAAGTGACATTTGAATTTTCCAAATGGTGTTTTGGGTTGCGCGTGGCTTTGTAGGATCAGAATAATAACCATGCTACTTGAGGAGCATGCTGAATTGTAAGCAGTGGGAGAGACAGAGAGACTGTGTTTGTTTGTGTGAACACGTAGCACTTTGATTCATAAATTTAAACTTAAAAAGGTCAGAGTCCTATTCCTGTACAGTATGTTTTGTTGAGCATGAAATGTCACATCATGTCTCACTGGTGGTTCAATAGCTTTTTTGCCATTTATTTAAGGGATAAACACATATCAGCAGCAACACTTTTTTTGAATAAGCAAATCCAATTGCAGAAGGTTTTATGAATGGTAGCTCAACCTATGTTATTTTTTCATGTTTTTCTTTTAAGATAGCATTGTTTATTTGACAATACATGCTGTGTTTTGTGGAAATATTAACACCCCCTTCAGCTTTTCAAATTTGATCACAATACAACTAAAACCACTGATAAAAAGAGTGCAATCTGGACAAGTCACTACTTCAGAATTGTAGGCCAATCTCCATCATTACATGTGTCAGTAAAAATATTGAATAAGCTTTGATTCAACAGCTTCCTAATTGCTTCCCAATGATGACTAACTGCTTGGATGCCTTTGACTCCAGTTTTTGTGCTCACCTTAGTACTGAGACTGCCCTCATCAAATTGTTCAATGATATCCACATAAATACATACAGTGGAAGTTCCCCGGGGGTGACACACAGCTTTACATTACAATGTCACCAGGTGACTCTGAATCATCCATGCACTGAACAAATACTTCAAACAACAGTTACAGTTAAAAACAGTTACATAATCAGCCTTCTATCACCAGAAGAATATTTCCAGGACTAAAGGGCTAATGTCCCAGCAAGATAAAAAGAAACTCATCCTTGCATTTATCTTTCGTCACTCTGATTACTTCAGTGCCTTCACAGGTCTACCTAAAAGGTCAGACAGTTGAAGTTGATCCAGAATGGTGCTGCTCGTGTTCTCACTAATACCACAAAGATAGAGCACATCACCCCAGTTCTAAAATCCTTTCACTGGCTCCCTGTTCCTCAGAAAATAGACTTTAAAATATCTAATTTTAAAACACTGAACTGTTTAGCACAAAAATACATTAAAAATCTGTTGTAACAACCTTCCAGACCTCTTAGGTCCTCTGGCTCTGGTCTGCTCTGCATTCCAGAGCAGACCAAACATGGAGAAGCAGTATCCAGATTCTATGCATCACAAATCTGGAACAAGCTTCCAGAAAACTACAAAACTGCTGAAACACTGAGTTCCTTTTAAATTAACTCATGCTCATGCTAAATCAGGAAGAAATCTAATCCCCCCCCGCAGATTAGAGTTGCTTTTGACCTATAATAACTGGAATATTGACCAACATACATTTGATGCGATAAAGATGTTATGTTTGTTACTGGATTCACAATTGGTGACTAATGTCTATGTTTTTATGATATAAAACACTTTGAACTACTCTTTTGCTGAAATGTATGCAAATAAACGTGATTGATTGACTTGATTGAACTAAAAAGTTCAGTGTTTTTGGCTGGGGTTTACAGTAAAAGACTAGAATACAGTAATACATAATTGTGTTGTGGAAGTAAAATCATGTATGGCAATACTGCAATAAAACCTGTAACTGGTGGCAAAAAGCAGCTTGAGACAAATGTAGAGATTTACCATCCAGCAAGTTAATAACCTTATACAAACAGCTGGAGCCACAGTGGAATGGTTTTGATCAAAACATATTCATATGTTGGAATGAATTAGACTTATATCTAATTTAGAATCAATAGTAATGCTTGAAAAGTTATGTTAAGAGTCACTTCAATCTTGCTGAGTATTTGGCAAAGAATAATGGGCAGAAATTTCAGTCTCCAGATGTGAAAGTTGGTACAGACATACCCTTAAAGAATTGCAATAGTCATTACAGGACATATGGTTCTACAATACATTAATACATTTCTTTGCTTGCAATACTTTTTAGATTTTTATTCATAGAAAAAATAACACATCTTTCATTTTCCTTTCTCTTCACAGTTATGCATTACTTTGTGTAGGTCTATGATATACAATAACAAAAATATATAATTGAGTTTGTGGTTGTAATATGACAAACTACCAAAAACGTTTCAAGGTGCATTAAGGTTTTGTATATATGGCTATAAGATGTCAGTCTACAAGAATGCTTTGCGCTCTATTGATTTTTCTATTATAACTGAATATTCCAAACAAATACAAGATTTTCTAATATCATATTTTGCACTATAATAAAAAAGAGTAACTTTTGATTTGTTAAACTGAACAATGAATTTTGAAGCCCAGAGAAGAGAATATCCCCCTCTTTCTATTTTTTGGGTCTGCCTCTGTTAGTTAGTCTTTCTGCTTGTTTTTTTTTTCTGCTTGTGAAAAGCACAAGCAGAAAAATGCTAAGAACATTTTTAGATGTACGCATAGACACAATATGTCTATGCATATATGACTATGCATCCAAGTACATACCACATATATGTCTATGTACTTTTATGCAATACATCATCTGATTCAGTCAGATGCAGCACAATTCAAGCAAGAGGTAGCCAGAGCTGAATAAGCCAACTGTTTCCTGGCAGTCAGGAAGAAATTATTAGCCAGTCCAATAAAGTTACATTTCCGTGTTTGATTGCCATATTCAGCTACACAGTGCCAATGAAGCTAAATCAGTGGGAGGAAAGCAAAGATCAAGTGCTAAAAAGAGGCTCATTATAATTTTTTTACATGAAAAACTCAAGAATACACACACATGCACGCACACCCACACACACAAGCACACGTGCACACACACATAAGCTACCATGGTAAAATGCTCCATCATATGTCATTTATTGGTAATGTGACTGTGACTGTCCACAGCTGAGGTTTCCACTTGGGCCAGAGACCTTTCTTTCAAGCTGAACACCACAAATATGCACACACACTCTGCACAAGTGTGGACCAAATCCTAACAGAGCAGAACTAGGACAGATTTTGGGATGATTCACCTGAGAGATGGATCTGCAGTCCATGCAGACTCACACACATGGGCACAAGAGTACACATGGACATTCTCTCACGCAGCAGCTCTACCCTCTAGGTAAGGGAAGGCTCAAGAAATTGAGTTCACGGTGGTCGCTTAGCAATGTTGAGCAGAGGGTGTGCTATCAAGCTAAATTGTTCCGGTTCCTCTTGGCTCCCCTCAATTCCGTTTGGGTGTTGGAGGGTGGAACGACGGCAAGGTAATCTGGTGGGTCTGACATTTAGAGAAAAGGAAGGGAAAAATAAAAGGCATAAAAAGAGAATTTTTTACAATTTCATAAATTAAAGCATATCTTGATTTTTTTTAAGTTTTATATTTGTATTTTTTATTATAATTGTTTCTTTTCTAAAAAAAAAACAAAAAAAAAACGACAAACATAAATTCAGTATAGAACTTCATCTGTTTCTTAAGGTATACAAACTAATGGTTGGCTATGTGTGGAATCACTCCAAGAAATGCCATGTTTTAAAGTTCCAAGTCCATAAGTGTCTAATTAACTAATGCCATTCTCAAAATTAATCTCTCAGCGCTTTTACTTATTCCTATTCCTATTAGAGTCTTGCAGCGGCAACAGCAGTTATAGGTAAATGGACAATTTGGCAACTTAATTATAATTTCTTTCATTGAAAAAAAGCACAGTTTTATTTTTCAGCCTATCGGGGCAAAGCTGTGCATACATGCTATGTCATCTATACAGTATTTTCCCCTAATGTATATTACCCTCATGTATTCTATAAATAAATTCTTTGAAAACAGCAGTTTGTAGCTAATATGTAAGTGTATGTGGGTGTTTTTCATGTTACACATGTTACACTCACAGACTATGTATTTAATCAAGATTTATGGGATAAACCAACACAAAGTAGTCCATGATTTTCTTTTAACAAATACAAATATTTAATTTATGGTATACATTAAAGCATCCCTTCTAGAGATGTTATTTATTGCTCTTCAAGTGGTGTCAGACTCTGCTGATCCCTTCTTTCTCAAGAGTCAATCAAACAAGTGGATATTTAGTTTTATGTTTATGTAATCTTATGTAGAATCCATCCTGTTGTAACTTGTTTTATCAATAAAACAATCACTTGGAAGTTTGTAAACAGCTTATTGCATATCCATACACTATTAAACTTTATTGCTTCATTGATTTAACTGCATCTCATTGTGATCATTTTAATCTGATTCAAGTTACATCTCATAAAATTCAGTATGTATTGTACGTTTACAGAACAGTGAACATAACAAATTTCTTATGTTTTTTTTTACTTGTCTTTACAGAATTATTTCTCTCTTTTTCTCCTCAGATGCATCATTCGGATATTTAAATCCCACCCATGGGCCTTCTGCAGTACCACAAAGCGCTCCCCCTGTTGACTTAACCTCACAGGATCTGAATGGTCCAGCTGCTGCATTAAGCACTGCTCCTGTTGCCTTTACCTCGCAGGAGTTCATTGATCAGAAATAAAGAGTGTACGTATAGACCCTGCTGACTGGCCATATCCTCTAAGTGTTCAGGTCAGGTGTGGATACCTAAAATCTCACCTGGGAATCCAAAGTGGCTAGGGCCGGTACAGGTGAGTGTGTATTTGTGAGTGTGACTCCTCTTCTCTCTTTGAGTATCCTAGCAGGGGGATATGTCTGGGTCACTGAAGTCCACACACCTGACAACGAGCTCCACATCTGGCTGTGAGGTTAAAAGAAGCTGAAAGACAACTCCTCTTCACCTGATGATCCAACATTGTTTGTAAAGTCAGCTGCCTTTACATACTTTTTTTCCTCAAGTTATTTGGGGGAAAATAACTTGTGAGTTTCACAAAAACCTGTGAGTTTTTGGATCTTTATACCTGCTACCTACCTTACGCCTTCTTAGCTTCCACGTAAAATACAATCTCTGGTTCTGGATTCTGTCTTCAAGGTTGATCAAAAGAGATCTCCTCAAACATTAGCGCTCTTCTCAGTTGTTCTCCAACAAAGATTACTTTCCAACAACTTTCATTTACACATTCTCCCTTGGGATCTACAAAATTCAACCAATTCCTTTCCTTCATACTTATTCAGTAAACGTCACTCATTATTTGATTCACCTACTTTTTGGCCTCCTTATTGCTGCCAAATCTAATATTTTTCCATCCGTTCCAGACATTGCTGTTCCTCCCTGAACACTTCAGATTTCTTTTTTTCAATGAGAATGAATATTGTGTCTCTGTGATTCTGCATGCGGGTCAAGAAGCTTCAACCCATTATGACACACTCAATATTAAACTTCAGTTTTACCTGTTTTTTAAGAAAGGATGATTTAATGTTTCTGGTATCTATCAAGAAATATATGTTTTAATGTCACAGTAGTAAGGAGGGGAAGTAACATTACTGTCAGCGGTTCTTTATACATATAAAGAACCGCTGACAGGAGACTCTAAATTTAGCTTATAATCATTCATTGGCTTTTTATTTACTAAATGTTTAAAAAATCAATAGCAAATTCCTAAAAAAAGTGCACTTGATATTAGGTTAAATTGTCTTTTAAACTGCATGGGTAAGTCAAATATTTAGATGTTTAAATGTGTCAACATTATGTTCTTTCCTTAGGATAGTGAAATGTGAAGCAGTCCCTTTTGCTCAGACATGCCATGATGCTGACACCTTTGTACTTACTTACTATGCTGTCCTCTCTTAAGCCTCTCTCTTTTTCATACTAATGTAACAATGGTCCTGATGGCAAAGCACTTCAGATTTGGTTTCATCATATATGTTCCCACAATTTAAGACATCTGGCCCTGCGTGTGTTGGCAAACTCATACCTGTAAATGTTTAAATTGAACTTTTTTAGGTATTGACTTCTTCCCCGCTGAGTGGCCTTTTAGGCCATTACACTCCTTTTACTGTGAATAATGTGACTGGCTCATTCTCACAATCAATTTCTTATCAACCATTTCTGAGGGAAAAATGTATATACTCTAATCACAATAGCTTAGCTTCTTCAGGAAAGATAACAGAGCATCTAAAATATTAGCATGTTAGGAATGCATTTACATCATTTTATGTCAGTCAAATTTTCTTTTCTTTCACATAACTACAGATTCCATAGATGATAAGACCAATAAATTATATTGTAAGCAAAACTTCAGATGGGAAGGAGTTTAAATAGAAAAGCAAAAACTGACTCCTCTATACAGGACAAAATATGTGTATTTGTGTAATATTTGAAATGTCTTCATGGCCTCTCAGAGCTTTCTGTTTCTATCTTTAGTAAAGGAATGAGTTACAAAGCAATCAGCAACAACAATAGTGTCACGGTTTCTTCAACTTTGACAGATGCACTTACCTCTTCAAACAAGAATGTGCTGAAATTGGCATCATGACCTGCAAATTGAAGAAGCTAGAGTTTCTCTGCGTGAGGGTTGCCAGCCCATTAGAGCCAAAGCCACCACTGATCTATGCCCTGCTGTGCTCTAAAGCCCATCATCTTTAACGAAAAACCATTAATACTTTTTCATTCAAGGGAAGCCGTTCAATGGTGAAGTAACCAGTAAGATTCAACCTCTTCAACACCTCTTTTTACAAGCTTTGATACGCAGGTGTTCTTGTTACCATGATATTCATTTGGAAGCAAAAAAAGGAAGAAAATCCAAATATTGGCTGAAAAGTAGAGAATAATGATACATGAATATTGCGAGCAATAATTGTACAATTGATTGTATTCATGACATAATCTTGTGTAATTACAGCCTGTTGGTACCAATGTTTGCTATCCTTTTTCTTGTCTTTTTTTATGAAATGAGAAAAGCCTTTATGTTGAAGAATTAGTTATGATCACAGGTAGTTGCTTTTAGAATCTTTACTTGAATAACCAAGTCACATAATCTCCTTGTTAAAAAAGAAAATGTATCCTAGAATCTTAAATATAAGCAGCGATGAGTTCATGTAGTTGAATGTAGTTCTCAGACAGTTGAGACACTTTGGCTGTAGTGGGGATTATTTCACAATCTCACTGTGGCCAGTTCCACCAGGAGCAGAAGTGGACTGATGAAAAGCTAATGGCTCTTCATGCTGAGTCAGCGGGTCTCATCGGCCTTGACTGTTGATACCATAAACTCGGGGCTGAGAAAGCTGAAGTGAGGCATCTAGTGTAATTCCAGTACTTAAGGTGACCACAAGTCAATTCTGCAATCAATTTAATTCAACATGTTGAGCTCCAACAAAATTAATATAAAATGTTGACTCAGAGTAAATGTTTCCAGAGAAGGCAATTACTCATTAGTTTTAATAAATTTATCACTCATTTATATTTCAGTTTATCTAACATTACAACAGAGTTAAGAAAACTTTTTCCAACTTGCTCTGATTTGCTCTTGCTCTACATCAGCAACAGCTCTTTAATCCCTCTGGATCCAGAATGTTGCGTCACCCAGCACAGTCAAACCATTCTTTAGTGTTTTTACAAGCATTGCAAATGTTTAAATGTAATCAATTTTGATGATCATTTCCTACACTTTGTAAGGTTCCAGGGGGTTGGAGCCTATCTTCAGTGTTAAGGAAGTGAGAGGCAGTGTTCTCCCTGGACAGGTCTCCAAAGGTAAGACAGTGACACACACCGAGAGAAATTGTTGTCACTTTAGACTCTCACCTCTGTCAATCAAATTTACTGTAAAACAAGTGTGGACCTGAATGACAACCTTGGAGTGCCACCATCTAAGCTGATCCAGAGTATAAAAATAAATACACTTTTAAATGTATTCACTTTGACATTTATTTCCTACACAATTTTGTGGGAGTGCAGATGATTTGAGCATAGCTCCTGTGGTCAATGAAAGACAGTGTCCTCAGACAAGTCTTCAAATGCAAAACAAAGACACACAGACAGATATGCATGCAAACACACTTTCAGCTCAGGGCAATTTAGAGTGAAAATTCTACATAAAGACCTTTAAGTTAATTGGCTGGATTTTGGATTAGAGTAAGTTGAAGTACCAAGAGAAATCTGCAGGAACCCATGATTTCATATGCTGTAAGGTCACAGTGCTCACAGTCACATTGAGAATTAAAGCTCAGATCACTCAAAATAACACATATTTCCATGTTGTCCTTGTATTTATAACAAATGCTTTATATATAAATGCAGAAGAATTTTGCATTAAGATTTCATGCCCCCTAGAGTGGAGCAAATGTGAAACTGCTCTCACTTTAGCCTCCCACCTCTGTCAGTCAGATTTACTGTAAATTGATCCTGAATGATAGCACTGGAGTGTCACACTGTAAGCTGATTCAGAGTAATAAAAAAATAAAGGTTTAAAATTATTCAATTTAATGTTACATTTAGGGTTTCACATCACTGTTTAAACTGTCTGAAAGGGAATTATTGTTCAAATAAAGTGTAAAGTTTAGAAATTTCAGCTGCTGTTGTCCTCATGACATAAAATTTGTTATCTGGTCTATAGCTTCTGATTTAGCAGATGAGTGAAGGGTTTAAATTCCTGAACTGCTAAAATAGCAGCCTTGAGTCAAGTTCTAGCTACTTGTTTTCCACACAAAAAGTTGTAAAATCTTAGTACCACGTTTTAGGAGTTTAACAGGTAAATGATTATTGAACGGTTTTTCCTGTCTCAAAGGTATGCAAATATTCACTGGAAGACTGGAAATAGATTTATAACTGTTTTTAAAAATCCAGGGGCAATTAATTACACTATATATATATATATATATATATATATATATATATATATATATATATATA
>CAEFZX010014451.1:0-14418 GCA_903066825.1 Alfaro cultratus | reverse complement strand
TAGCCATCTCAGTCCACTCACAGTCCAGTTTATGCCACAAAACCGCTCCTCCACTTCCAGCTTCTCGTGACAAAACCACGCTCCGTCAGAGTTGCTCCCGTCGTGTCGGCGTCTCGCTCCACACCTCTGGGACACCTGCTCATGTCTAGGAACCAAGCAGTATGATGACTGTTACAGTGCATAGCATTGTACGTTAAAACAAGAGAATTAGTGATGCATGAATGATGCATTGTATCTAGCAAGACTGTGATGACAGTGATGGAAAAGTTTTAGAAAAGAAAAAATGCTAACTGATCTGGTCCCTGGACAAAATTCAGACCCAGATGAAGGCCGTAGTATGAGAGGATATCAAAAGGAGGCAAATACCGTGAGCTGGAGACAGAACAGTGAGAGTTACATTTCATTTGGATTTACTTTTACCGGGGAAGCAACAACACCGACTCCGTTGTGCTTGGTATGCNTTGAAATAAGAAGTATAAAATATGATCAAAAATACATTTTTGTGTTTATTTGATTCCTATTCAAGACACTTTGATAATAATTACTATATAGAGTATCATTTGTTCACATTTTGGTTGGTGGTGGTGCCTCGTGATTCTTTCAATGAAAACAATGTACCTTCGCTCAAAAAAGGTTGAAAAACACTGGCTTAGACAAAGAAGCAATGATCTGAGTCATAAGCAAAGACTGGAGGGAAGGAGCTTCCTTTGGCTGATTGGTGTTTGGTAGAACACCTGAACCCATCAGGGATTGTTCAGGTAGAGAAGGCCCAACTGTGACTGGCTTTCCAACAACCAACCCACCGGACAGGATGTATATTCCATCCAGCAAGTTTTTGGTCTTAGTAAAACCTCCAAAGAGAGGCAGTCAGACCAACCACCTGAACCACCTGAACTCCTTTCAAAGGTGAGAAGCAGCGGTTATCCTCCTCACCTGGACTCTAAGGCTGAACCGAGCAGCTCTCCAGAGGAAGCTCATTTCTGGTTTCTGGTTACTAGTTTTGGCTACAGGTTGAAATTATGTGATGTAAACCTGATAATTTGTTTCGTTTCCTCAACATGACCTGGTCTTACCTGTTCAGGTGTTGCAGCACCTGCTGGTCCACTGCTTGTTGAACGTAGTTACTGTGCAGGAGGGGTCGGTCCGACGGTGGCGTTTCGCTCAGTTTTCGGGCCAGATCAAAGCACTGGTTCCTCAGACACTCCAGACTGCTGAGGCATACCTCCTCCACATCTCCCTCCGTTTGACCCCTGACCCCTGGGCCCCGCCCATCATGCACCACAGCATTCTCTGGGTATCCGTCTTCAGGCGGCATGGCGCCGTGACCCTGAGCCAGGAGCTTCAGAGAGTCCACAGTCTCTCTGACCACATCGCTGTCCAGGTCCACGCTCAGGTCGCCCTGCCTGTCGTCTGGCTCGCTGCCGTCATCATCGTCATCGTCTTCCTCCCCGGCGCTGTTGGACGAGTTGCTGTTCATCTCGGACTCAGTCGTGGCCTGGTAGGCGGCGTCTTCTGCGATCTTACCGAGGTTTAGCAGCGACTTGGCCACAAGCTCGTCATAGTTCTCGTAATCTTCTCTGGGGGCGTTCCCGACGGCGCAGCTGTTGTTGTTGTTGTCCTTGTGGAGCTTTGATTGTCCGCTGGGTTTATACTGGTTCTCTGCGGGAAAGGAAAACACTTTAGTCTCAATACAACAACAGCAGGAAAGCACCGTCTACAGACAAAGATACAGTTTGATCCAAAGAAAATGTAGAAAATGTTCTCAGAACTTGCTACTGATTGGCATCAGATATTACAGAACCATAACGTGTGAAAGGAGCAGAACGTGTGAAGGCAGCAGAACGTGTGAAGGCAGGAGAACGTGTGAAGGCAGGAGAACGTGTGAAGGCAGCAGAACGTGTGAAGGCAGCAGAACGTGTGAAGGCAGGAGAACGTGTGAAGGCAGCAGAACGTGTGAAGGCAGCAGAACGTGTGAAAGGAGCAGAACGTGTGAAGGCAGCAGAACGTGTGAAGGCAGGAGAACGTATGAAAGGAGCAGAATGTGTGAAGGCAGCAGAACGTGTGAAGGCAGGAGAACGTGTGAAGGCAGCAGAACGTGTGAAAGGAGCAGAACGTGTGAAGGCAGCAAAACGTGTGAAGGCAGCAGAACGTGTGAAGGCAGCAGAACGTGTGAAGGCAGCAGAACGTGTGAAGGCAGCAGAACGTGTGAAGGCAGCAAAACGTGTGAAGGCAGGAGAACGTGTGAAAGGAGCAGAACGTGTGAAAGCACTTGAACCTGTGAAGGCAACTGAACGTGTGAAAAAACCTAAAGGGTAAAGGCAGCTTAATGTGTGAAGGCAGCAGAACCTGTGAAAGCACCTGAGCCTGTCAAGGCAGCAGAACGTGTGAAGGCAGCAGAATGTGTGAAAGCACCTGTACCTGTGAAGGCAGCAGAAAGTGTGAAGGCAGCAGAAAGTGTGAAAGGAGAACCTGTGAAAGCACCTGAACCTGTGAAGGCAACTGAACGTGTGAAAAAACCTGAAAGTGTGAAGGCAGCAGAACCTGTGAAGGCACCTGAGCCTGTGAAGGCAGCAGAAAGTGTGAAGGCAGCAGAAAGTGTGAAGGCATCGGAACCTGTGAAGGCAGCAGAAAGTGTGAAGGCACCGGAACCTGTGAAGGCACCAGAACATGTGAAGGCAGCAGAACGTGTGAAAGCAGCAGAAAGTGTGAAGGCAGCAGAAAGTGTGAAGGCATCGGAACATGTGAAGGCAGCAGAAAGTGTGAAGGCACCGGAACATGTGAAGGCAGCAGAAAGTGTGAAGGCACCGGAACCTGTGAAGGCACCGGAACATGTGAAGGCAGCAGAAAGTGTGAAGGCACCGGAACCTGTGAAGGCAACTGAACGTGTGAAAAAACCTGAAAGTGTGAAGGCAGCTCAATGTGTGAAGGCAGCAGAACGTGTGAAGGCAGGAGAAAGTGTGAAGGCACCAGAACCTGTGAAGGCACCGGAACATGTGAAGGCAACTGAACGTGTGAAAAAACCTGAAAGTGTGAAGGCAGCTCAATGTGTGAAGGCAGCAGAACCTGTGAAGGCACCGGAACATGTGAAGGCAGCAGAAAGTGAGGGGCCTTCGCTGCAGCCTGGTTCTTTAGCAGCAGGCTACCAGAACCATCACTGCTCCAGAACCTCACCTTTCATTCATTAAGAGATGAACGGAATTACATCAGAACCGGATCAGAACTCACCCTGAAGCAGAGTCTGCTCCCCTTCCTCGTCCTCTTCTTCCTCTGCCTCATCCTCCGGCTCTTCCTCGTCGTCACCATCATCTTCGTCCTCGTCCATCCCCTCCTCCTCCTCCTCTTCCTCCGCTTGCTCACCTCTTCCTCTCGTGTCCAAAATCTCCAATGCAATCCCCTCCTCTTCCTCCTCTCCATGCTCCTCGTTGTCCTCGGAGAACTCTTCCTCCTCGTCTTCCTCTCCCTGCTCCTTCCTGTCCTGTCCTACCTCCATGGTTTCATAGCTGCTGAAGGCTCCACCCCTCTGCTCTTCCTCCTCCTCCTCCTCTTCTTCACCCACACAGGGAGCGATGAAGGGCCTCCTCTTTGCCGCCGGTTCCGAGGTCTGTTTGTCCAGAGTCCTCCTCTTCTTGGCCAGCGGACAGCCGTAGACGCTGCAGGGACACAAAGGGAACATTTGGGAACATTCGGTTAGTTATTAACTGGATTAATCAGGAAACCATCAGCCAGAAGTATTTTCCCAGACAGGAACAGATCCGAGAACTCCTCCTCTTCCAGGTGTCATCCAGTAGCTCTGGTCTCATTTATTTCACCAACAATATCTGTAACCTCCACACACTGCAGTCAGAACCCTGGACAATACCAGAACCCTGGACCCGGATCAACAGGTGTGTACCTGATGGGTTCTGTGTCCTGAATGAGTTCTTGAACTGGAGTCCAGGTTCTGTGAGCCGAACCGTCAGCAGCAGCAGACACAGTCGGGTCGGTATCAGAATCTCACTGAACCGCCGCTGTGGCTCCTGTTGCCATGGTTACCTGCAGCCTAATTAGAGCTGGCTGGGGTTATTTTCCATCGCCACAGCGACACGTCTGCAGCAAAGTTTTAATGAAACCGGATCCGGAATCAGACTGAGCGGATTCAGCCGATCTGATTGGTTTTCACCGTGAGGGGGCGGGGGGTGAGGGTGGCGGTTACCATGGAAACAGATCCTCTGCAGCTTCCAGACGGTGCTGTCACTATGGCGACATCCTCCAGAAAAAACTGGGGAGGTAAAGATGGGGGATAGATTCAGAAAGAGTTACGGATCAGATCCAAATAATATAAAACCAGCGTGATGCGTGACTACAAGGAGAACGTGAAAGATCCTCACTGGCTGAACCTGCATGATGAGGTTAGTGCTGGTTGCTAACCGCTAAAGCTGCGACCAACTGGGTCGCCCTGTAAGGTGCTGTCTTACAGGGAAGACAGCGCCACACGCTGGCAGCGAGTTGAGAATGTTTTGTTCACAAAGATAAATCAATCTCACCGCTCCTCAACCCTCCTCTGAAAGCACAGAGACAAGTTATTCCTGCGGTTCATGTAGAGCTGCACAACCAGAGCTAACAGAAGGTTTAAGCTCTTACCTTGATGCGGAGTTCACCAAATAACATAATCCCTCATAGAGGGTTGATGTAAATATGTGTGTCCAGTTTGAGTGAAAGGAGGCGATCAGCAGCGTGAGGCAGACGCTCCAGCGGTGTGATTGGTTCGCTCCGCCGGCTTTAAGGGCATCAACTATAAACTCGTCTTTTAGGAATAAATTTGCTCCGCCAGTGAAATGCTCAGAGCAACAGAGGCTTACAATCCAAAATAAAGAAGAATAAAATATATATTTTTTTATTAATAATTTTTCTAAAAACAAAAACAAGCAATGCTTGGCCTGGCCGGGGGGGCTAGTAAAGCATGGCGGGCCGCCAGGCTTATGATACACTGGGGAAAACCCTGCCAACCTGTCCTTCTGTCCAACTTGTCTCATGGCGGCCTCAGTTAGCGTCTCTCACCAAGCAGCAGTTTAAAGACTCTTTATTTCCTGACCTTCATCAGCAGAGTCTTCCTCATTACCTAAGCAGTGAAATGTTTCGCCATCTGAACTTCCTGACCTTCATCATCTCTGAACGCTTTCTTGTCCTGAAGCCCCTGAACGCCTCCTGCAGCTCCTCTCACGGCTCAAACCCAGAGCGTCATGCAGAGCGGCTGCTGACGTCAGACCAACCTGTCAGGGCGAAGCTTCCAGATCCACAACAGGAAGACTACCTGCAGGAAACATTCCTGACTTTATCTGAGAAGCCTGCTCCACCTGCTGCTTCACCTGGAACATGGAGATCCTGGTGAAACGCTGCTTCAGCCTGAACACCTCCAGCTGCACAGGCACCATCACCAACTGTCAGATCATTTCCAGCTAGAAACTGAGTTAACAACCAGACCACCAGAAGAAAACCTCTGGATCAGACTGAGCCAAAATGATGATTAAGATGATGATGAAAATCATACCTGCGGTGTCTGGCATACTTCCCGCTGACATGGCCACTGCCGTCACATCCAGGGGTCGGACAGCTGAGGGGAAACAGAGCGTCACAACAAGGCAGGAACATCTGGATCTGGACCAGAGTCTGGAAACACCTGGACCAGGAGTACACCGATGAAGAAGAGTGATGAAGATCTGCAGACGTTTCCTTACCTGAACAACTCCTGAGTCACTGCTTCCACCGCGGCTTCAGACAGAAACAGAGATTCAGGAAGAGGGACTGAAAAATGTCCCATGCTCACAATGGAGGAAGTAATGGCTCAGTAACGGGAAGTAGCTGTTACTGAGCCGTAACAGTCACTAGGCATTACTGTTATTTAGTAACGCCTAAATAACAGGAAGTACCAGCTAAGTAAAAGGAAGTACCGGCTAAATAACAGGAAGTAACAGTTAAATAACCAAAACTGTTACAGGAAGTGGCGGCTAACTAACAGGAAGACATTTACCTTAAAAATGTTAATTTGCGAGGTAAAATCAAACAAGTTCTTTGAAGTTAATTAAATTCTGGTACTTGGTCTTTACTGGGTCTGGTACAGGTACTGGGACTGGTTGGAGTGGAGGCAGACCATTATGGTGTTAGAGTCTAGGTTTGGATATTGTCCAGAATGATCAGTTGGTTGTCGTACCTCGAACTCCTTTGGACCGGGTACGGTGGCGTTTCTCAGTCACATTAGCCTCCATCTGAAAAATACGACAGAACGTGTTGATCAGGCGACCCGGCTGACGCTCCACGCCGAACCAGCCCTGGTTCTACCTGGCTGTAGCTGCGGTGGCCGTCCACCTTCTGCTGCTGGTCCTGATGCTGAGGACTCGTCACGCCCAGCGATGCGTCACACTCCGTCCTCCAGAGCCATGGCCTGAGGAGACAAGATGGCCGCCTTCAGAGATCCAGAACCCTGAGCCGGCCAGAGGTTCAGGAAACCCTCCACAACGAGACATTAGGCAGGTCACTAAAGGTCAGGGGTCACCTGAGGTCACAGTCAAACATCAGAAACATTAAGATGATCTGCAGCAGAGCGAGGAGAGTCCACCTGCAGACATGACTCAGAGCGGTTCTGCTTCACTTAACCCGACCACCCGGGTCGCCCGGCGCCACCGCCTCACTGAGCGCGCTCAGACATCAGCTGGACAGAACAGAACCATCCCAAAGACCAGAACCAGAACCCTGTAGCTCTCCTCCTCAGTAGCTCTATTTTCAGCTTTAAAAAACTGACAGAACATTATGACCAGAACCAAAAAAACAAACATGATGAGCCAACCTATCAGAACAGAACCAGAGGAGAACCAGAACAGAACCAGAGGAGAACCAGAACAGAACCTGTTGGTTCTGTGAAGCAGGAAGGATCAGAGGATTTTAGGATGTCTGGGTCATCTGATGAACCGTTCTGGGTCCCAAGAGTCTCGGGGTTCTGGTCCAGTAGGACCCAGAGCAGCCAGGGTAGAAGATCTGACCGGCACAGGTCCAGATCCTGGCAGAACCCCCAGGGATTCCTCTCAAAACTCTGTGACTCTGTGTGTGTGTTAGCTGCAGCTTCCTGCTGATTAATATTCAGTCCAACGCTCTGACTGTCTGCTACGACATGATGCAGCGCTCTGCTGCACACACACTTCATCAGGCATGTCACACACACACACACACACACACACACACAGAGTCACACTCCATCAGGCAGAGCTGCCAGTTGAACTTTGCAAAGGAAATGTTCCTCCTCTGCGCGCCGCCCTCCCAGCCACTGGATGGCGCCAAATATAAAATGAAGAAAGGAAGAAGAAGAGTCACCAGACTGGTGTAGAAGAAAAAAATAGGAGGAAGAGGAAGATGAAGCTACCATCAGACTCTTTGTTTCCAGCATTTAACAACAAACGGATCAAAGTTCTTCTTTATAGCTGCCAGCACTTCATCGCCATCTGTTGGGCTGCAGGACAAACTGCAGCCTCTATTGGCCCACCAGAACCAGAACCAGTCTCGACTGGGTCTGATTCTCCTCCTCCAGATTGTTGCTGGTCTGGGTTGGTTGTCATGGAGACGGGGCAGCAAAACCTGCTGCCGGTTCTGGTCTGGAGGAGGTCGGGTACCACCAGTGTGGGTCCAGAAGAAGTTCTGCAGAACATTCGGGCTGAAGTGTGTGGAGGTTCTGGTCCAGAGAGATGCTGGAGGACGAGAGGAAATCTGGATCTGATTGGGAAAACCTGAAGTGGGTCCGATAATCCAGAGTTTCCCCCAGTAAAGCTGCTCAGCCATCATTTTGTATTAAAAGATATTAATTAGACAGGAAACGTAAAAATATTACTGGGTGATTACATGTCACAGGAAAACATCTCCAGCTAGTCTTAAAAACAACAAATCAAAAAATACAATTAAAATGAATATCAATTATTTTCACTTCTGTTTAATCCAGATTAAGTCAGCGGCTCCATCGGGGCCCCAGGGCTTCAGGGGCCATAATGATAATATTTTAACACAGACATATAAATGTAACATTTATTTATTGAGATGATCAATGCTGCTAAATTGGATTTAATGGTTTCAGTATAAATTAAAAGATTTTAAATTGTTTATCATTTATATTTAAGATTTTAAGGATCTGGCAAGTTTACTTTGTAAAAGTTTAAAGAACAATATTAATAGTTAGATTGTTTTGTTACCATAGCAACAATCTGATGCTGTGAGTTTAATCTTAGTGCTGGTTGTTAACCGCTAAAGCTGCGACCAACCGGGTCGCCCTGTAAGGCGCTGTCTTACAGGGAAGACAGCGCCACACACTGGCAGCGACTTGAGAATGTTTTGTTCACAAAGATAAATCAATCTCACCGCTCCTCAACCCTCCTCTGAAAGCGCAGAGACAAGTTATTCCTGCGGTTCATGTAAAGCTGCACAACCAGAGCTAACAGCAGGTTTAAGCTCTTACCTTGATGCGGAGTTCACCAAATAACATAATCCCTCATAGAGGGTTGATGTAAATATGTGTGTCCAGTTTGAGTGAAAGGAGGCGATCAGCAGCGTGAGGCAGACGCTCCAGCGGTGTGATTGGTTCGCTCCGCCGGCTTTAAGGGCATCAACTATAAACTCGTCTTTTAGGAATAAATTTGCTCCGCCAGTGAAATGCTCAGAGCAACAGAGGCTTACAATCCAAAATAAAGAAAAATAAAAACTTTTTAATTATCATTTTCCTAAAAACAAAAACGAGCCTTGGGGGCTAGTAAGGCATGGCGGGCTGCCAGGCTTATGATGTACCAGGGGAAACCCTGCACCTGGACCACTTCCTGGTGGTTGGAGAAAAGGATCCAAGAATCTGAACCAGTTCAAAAGTTCAGCATCATCACAGATCCGACCAATCAGACTCCAGCCTGGTCCGGATCCTGACCGTCAAATCTGTTCCTGATAAAAACATCTGGAAGGCTCTCTGGAACAGAAAGTTCTCCTGCATCACTTCCTGTTTCTGTCACCGAGGAATTCTGCACAGATCTCTGAGTCAATAACCAGAACCCGGCTAGACCGACCCGGAACCAGGCAGAACCGGAAACATTCGGATCAGGAACCCCAGAAACCAGACATACAGAACATTCTGGCCCAGAACCAGAAACACTAACTTCCCTCCAAACATCAGGAATGACCTCCAGACGACTGTGGAAACTCGGAAAGTTTTCTGGAACCAGATTCCTGAAGATGCCTCTGACTTGAGACCCAAACCTGACCCAGTACTGACCCAGATCAGGACAGAACCGGAACATTTCTCTCAGATTTTCCTGACAGAGGAAGGCTGTTTCCATGGAAACCGCGCTGGACGGGAATCAGCTGCGGGAAGTTGAGGGAATATCTGGACTAAATGACTTCGGGACTTCATCTGGCAGCATCCCAGCTTCCCAATGGGATTGCCATGACAACCGGCAGGACCGCGAGGCATTCAGGGACCAGAGGAGACATCGGCAATCACCAAAGCAGACTCTGCTGACCTGCAGACGGGATTCCAAGTGTGAATGACCGGAACATGAACGAATCATTCCTGAAAACCCAGATCTTCTGGAAAACTCCAGGAAAACGGCCAGAGCTGGTCAACATTCCCAACGGAAAACACCTGGAAAACCGCTGGCATCAGCTCAGGATGAACCCAGAATATTCATGGGATTATCAGGAAATAACCCCAGCAGAAAGGAACAAAGAGGAGAGACACCTGGAGACACCTGGACACAGACTGCTGCAGGAGCACGGAGCGGCGCCATGGAAACCTACAAGCTCTTCCTCCTCTCCTCTTCCTCTGGAGTCTGCAGCCTCTTTCTGTCAAGGTCTCCGCTGCGCTCCGGATCCTTTGTGACGCTGGGCCATGCTTTCACTGGGGAGGATGAGGATGCAGCAGATGAGGAGGATGAGGAGGATGAGGAGGAAGAAGAGGAGGGAGCGTTTACCTCTCAGTCTCCGGATCTTCTCCTGTCTTTATGTGTCGAGGACGGCGCGCAGTCAGGAGGCGCATTCAGCCTTCCTCCTCCTCCTCCTCCTCCTATCTGCTCCTGCATTGACTACAGCGCGCGCATCCTGTGAGCGCGCCCCATGAATGCGCGCGCATCCTGTGAGCGCGCGCCCCGTGAGTCGTGTTGCCTCCTCTCTTTGTTCAGCTTCGAGCAGAAACTCCGCGCTGATCTTCGGCTGCAGCATCCTCTTCCTCAGCGACGCTCCAGATGCTGAATCCTCTCCGGAACTGGAAGGTTCTGATCCGGACTGGTTCTGGTTAACACAAATAGGCAGGTTTTAATAACTAAAGAATGCTTAACCATCAATAACACAAACATGATGATGATAATATTGTGTGTGTGACATTTATAAAGTTACTCAGTCAAAAATGAACAGAAATAATCTGGGTTATTTGGCTCGTCATAACAGAAACAATGGAGGTTCATTTTTCTGTCATGTTTTAGCCATGTTTTTCTTTCATTATAAAACATTTAATTACACAACTAAAAGTTTAGTTTACCACCGAAATTCTTAATATTTAGTTACCAAAGTAAACCCAAGTATTTAGCTTGCTAACTAAATATTTAGTTTGAAACTGTGACATTTATAAATAAATGAACAACATGGTGAAAATATGACTGCAAAATTAAACTCCATTTTTTTCTCCTATGGCAGCCTAATTGTTAACTGTTTGAGTAACAGATGAACCTCATTCCAGCCACTAGGCCATCCGTTAGTCTAACAGTTAGCCCTAGACTCTAGGCTAGCCGCTAACCTATGGGTAGCCGTTAGTCTAACAGTTAGCCCTAGGTGCTAGCGGCTAGCCCTAGCCACTAGGCTAACCGCTAACCTATGGGTAGCCGTTAGTCTGACAGTTATCCCTAGCCGCTAGGCTAACCGCTAACCTATGGGTAGCCGTTAGTCTGACAGTTATCCCTAGCCGCTAGGCTAACCGCTAACCTATGGGTAGCCGTTAGTCTAACAGTTAGCCCTAGCTGCTAGGGCCTAGCCGTAGCCGTTAGCTTTGTTTGAAGAAAAGCCGCCAGCGGGCGCAGCTCAGTTCCTCTGTCTGTCCTCTCTGCCTACTTCCTGTCGAACTACCATCGAAAAACGGCCTGTAGTGCTACAACAATTAGAATAAAAAATACACAAAAAAGATCGATAGGTTGTTTTTCGTCTTCTTCTGTGGTGCTCTTCGGCGGTTGGCAAACAACGAAATTGGTGCACTACCGCCACTGGCTGGTATGGAGTGAACCGGAATCTCACTCGAGAATTAATTTCTATTGAATAACTGTGTTCATTTAAGATGATGGAATATTATGTGATAAATTATTTTACAGGTCGGGAGTCACTTTTTCTGTTAAAAAAAAAGCCCTAGTCCTGACCACACCCCACTTAACCCCACACTTGGACACGCCCCTCAGGCTCCACCCACTTTGAGGAACTGACCTCTCTGGGTCACGAAGGTTAGCTAAGCTAACGATGTTTCATCAGGCCTGTTCACTGAAGAAACGGCCAGAGCTAAATCCAAACAGTTAATTCAGTGCTTCTCAAATCCAACCCTCAGGCCCCCTGCTCTGCATCTTTTAGATGAGCCTCTATTCCAGAACAGCTGATTCAAATAATTGCATGACCATCAAGTGCTGCAGAAGGCTGTAAATCACCACAAATTCAACCAGGTGCGAGGCAGAAGGGAACCACCTAAAACATGCCGGGCAGGAGGCCTGAGGACCGAACTGAGAAACACAGTTCATTTATTATGTAACAGGGAGGTGGTTACTTCTTAACAAGTTATCCTGAACTTATTCTGAGCTGAATAGAGGAAAGTTTTATTTTCCTGAAAGTTAAGAAAAGTTTACTTTAGCTGTTTTCCTCTTCATTAGCTTCTTCGCCATCATCTGATCCCAGACGGTTCCGACCTGGTTGGACCAGAACCAACAGCCTGCTGCTGTGTAGGTGTTTGGCTCCTGCAGCGTCCACCCGCTCAGCCAGAGAAAGTCGTTGCCGCGGCGATGAACCATACCCCTCAGGCTCCCGGCTCCATGTATGGGTGAGGAGCCATGACCTTTGACCTGCAGGGTCTGCAGAAACTTCTGGTATTGATTCAGAGTTTCTCTAAAGTTTCTGATCCGATTTATTCGTCTGGGAAACTAAAGAACTTTCCAGACCGGGACAAAGTTAGTACTAGTGGAACCAGTTACAGTTACTCTGTTACCCTCAGTAACTTTCTGGGAATTTTTGTAGTTTTGACTGGAGTCCAGTTTTTTGCTCCTCTGGTAGTTTGACTCGTTTAAGTGAAGTGAGGAGTTTCTGGGCTTTAACTAGGCCATTTCAGGAATTCTTAGGAGATTCTTGAGTATTGGCTCAATGCTGTGCTTCAGTCCAGGCTTGCCTCTCAGATGTTCCTGTAGCTTCTGATACAGGAGCAGGAGTCATCATGGCGGGTCATCAACCAATCAGAAGAGGATTTGAAATATGGTGAGCACCACTATTGGCTGTTTTGCTACAGCCAATAGTAAAACAGATTTTTTTTCCAATTTATTCCTTCAACCATGACATCATGTCGGTAAACTCTGAATATGACCAAGTTAACCTGTAGAATAGTTATTTAATCTTAATTTATCATGGATTAATTTATATATTTGTATTTATTTATTTACTATCAAGCACACAGAAGTGATGAATCACCAATCAGAGGCAAAGAAGAGGAGCTTATGATGAAGCTCTTTGCTGGCTCCGCCCCCTTTCCTCATCACCTGTTCCTCAGGTAAAGACCGCTGAAGATTACAGGTCAACAGAACACGCTGCAGTACCGCTGCCAGCCACCAGGGGGACAAAAAGAGCAGCAATAATTCATCAGTCAAATTTTCTCCTTCCGGTTCTGGAAAGAAACACGATCTGGTTTTTATTTTGATATTAATAAAGAATAAAATCTAAATATGTCACATAAAACATGATAGAACCGGAACATTTTAATAATAGTAACAATAATTAGTGATTCCAACATTAAAACATGGTAAAAACATTTAAATAATAATAACACTCAGCAATTGGAGCAGAGCAGCTGCTTGGTGTTTCCAGCTGCTGCCTGTTAGTATGCAGCTCAGGTCTGCAGCAGGCTGGCGCCCAGAGAGCCGTGCTGCATCCCAACATGCTGCTGTTTCTCCCACTGAGGCTGCTGCTGGGAGGACTGGCCTGATCTTGGCCAAAACCAGCCTCAAACTGGGAGTACTGGCCGTGGTGTATTCACTGACCTGCTGGATCCTGTCGTAGTGTCAGATAAAGATCTTCTCCTTCCCAGCTCTGTGTTGGTCCCTGTTGTCATGGAAACAGACCAGTCTGTGACATCATGCTCAGGTCAGGAGGTTCCGAACCTGCTGAGGGAGTCGAGTCCAAACGGAGCTGCTCAGAACTGCGGAACGGACCTCCATCTCTCCTGGCTCTGCAGATGAGGCGGAAAGTTCTGCAGAACTCCGGTCCGGCTCCTCCGGCCCAGTCTGACCAAATGTGCAAAGTTTATTTTCTCAGAATGTTCTGGAGCAAAGTTCTGATTCTACCGCCTTGGTTCCCTCCAGCTGCAGAGCTAACGAGTGGCTGAAGCGTTGACCTTTGACCCCGCAGCGTGTGCCGCCGCTGGCGGGATCGTGGCTGCCCGCACTGGCCGGCAGGCAGAGGTCAGAGGTCAGGGGAGGCTCTGCCTCAGCCTGCTGCTGCCAGAGAGTTTTCAGAGCCAAACTGAGCGAGGTCAGAGTTCAGACAGAAACAGATTTATGAAATATAAAAGTTACTTCTAAACAAACTGACAGAAACAAACTTCTTTGTCCAATCAGCATCACTCCATGCTGAATCTGACAGCAGTATGAATAGTTATGATCCTTACTGCTCGTTAAACTAGAAAATAAACAAATCTTTTAATTCCTTAAAGATTTTAACTTTAATTTAAATTTTAACTAACCAAAGGATTTCTTTTCATTTCTAAGATTAAAATTTATTTGGCGACGAGCCAAAATAATTTCTGGAATTGAGAATAAAATAAAATAAAAACCCACAGGAAATGGTTTTCAGTGTGATTAAGGATTATACTTCAGTATTAACCATAATAAATTGATATAATCAAAAGTTAATGGGTTCTTTGCACCTAAGGCTCTGACGTCACAACCGCATGCGCAAATGCGGCTCATTTTTTTCCGCTTTCAGTTTCCATGACGGCTAGAAAAGACAAAGTCGCATTTCAGACTCAAATAAAACACTATGCACTTTGTTGTCTTCCTAATATAATGGATTTTAAGTTTTCATGGATTTCCAAACTATCCTGAATTAATTAGACGGTGGTTTGTAAATATTGGTCGCTACCAGTTAAAGCTGCACAGCAAAGTTTGCAGCCTTCACTTCGATCAGATTCTTCAGCCT
>CAEFZX010014449.1:0-22519 GCA_903066825.1 Alfaro cultratus | reverse complement strand
ATTTTTTTTTAAATTTATAATAACACCATTGTTAATCAAAATTAAAACCACATGGTGGGAAAAACACACATAATCGATTTTCTTGCCAACCCCCCAAAAAAAAAAAAAAAAAAAAAAAAAAAAAAAAAAAAGCACAAGAGCAATTTGAATCTACCGGATGTCGTGTGTGAGCCTTTCGATTCTCAGTCTAATACAATTTTCCATTACAACAAGAACATCAGAGTCGTGAGAGGACAAAGATTACGATGGAAAGCTGCAGGTCTGGAAAACAATGTAGCCTCGTTGACTCTGTGAAGGAAGAGAGTGAAGGTAAAGCCCTAAATCTAATCATTAAGAAATACTTTTATCATTGCAATCGATGGAAGCATGAAGTAAACAGGAAGTAGCTGTTTATTGGGCTGCTCTTGTGCCAACAATGTATCCTTTAGACCTACAACGATAGACATAAACAGCCAGATGTCGGAAGGGCTCCGTTTCAGGAAGCGGAATTAGTGAACACTTCAAGAAACTTCAGGGGTAATGCTGCGTTCCGGTTGTACACGGAACTGGGAAAATCCTACTTCCCAGTCGCCCTCCGAGGTGGGATTCTCCCCTGAGAAACTGAGAGCGACTCCCACTACCCCCAGTTACTATTTGTAAGGTGGATTTCTCGTTTCAATATGGCCGGTCCTCGCATCAACAACAGTAAGCTGTGGTTGAAACAAGCTTATTCGACAAGACACGCATGTAGAAGTGCGTCTAAAATCAACGTTACACGTACTGCCTGCATCTGTAAGCTGAACAAATTGAAGATAGTGTTTGTAACAGCTGTTGCAAACAGACGTTTATGGGCGTCGCCATGTTGAAATTCCGACTTGTTAACAAGACTGCGGTTGCCTCGTGACGTAAAAGCCAGCTCCGAGTTCCCACTTCCCAGGTAACTGGAATGCAGCATAAGTCAATCAATCAAATTTTATTTGTATAGCACATTTCAGCCGCAGGGCATTTCAAAGTGCTTTACATCATATCAAAAACAGAAACATAATGCAACATAGAATCAACAGTAAAAACAGCAATAAAAACACATTTAGTCAAGTTACATCAATAAATTTATAATTGAGAATGTTTCAAATAAAATCCTAAACAGGTTTGTTTTTTTGTCGAATTTGCATTTATAGAAGGTTTACCGATTACACTCTTATTGTGTAATATGGAACAAAATACCTATTGCTATTTTTATTCCCACTCGCGCTCACAATTAGACAGTTTAAAACGATGTAAGTGTGGACATTTGGTTCAAGAAGCACCAGCTGCCTTTAGCAGTGTGGTCATTTTTACAGGCACAGCTTGAACATCATGTGCATGTACCTATTCAAAAAAAATCAGGCTTCTGAAAATTTAAATTGGGAAGTTCTTTGTTGGAGGGGGTACATATTAATTACTTAAACCATTTAGTTCTGTATTGCCATTTGTGATTGGATCAATCCTCCATTCCCTAAATGATCTTCTAAAAACTAGCTAATGTAATTCTAAACAATTATTCAGGAAAGAGATTAAGCAGAGAAGGGGAAAAAGAGACTGAGGCCAGAGATAGGAATGAGGCACCATTAGGGTTAATGATGCAACCCAGTCATAATGAAAGAGGCAACAAAATAGAGAAATGGAATTAGTTTAAATTATCTCTGATGCTGGCTCAGCAAAGACAGATGTCATGTGATTAATTTAACTATTATTTTCTTCCTTTTTCAACAAATTTGTTACAATGGAGGGAGATGCAACTGAGAAGGATGACAACAACAAAAGATTAGCCCATGGAACCAAAAGACACAAGAGACACAGAGATGCCGCTGTGATAGAAAAGAAGATTAAAAGGAGCAACTCTATAATTAATCTCAATTTCTTCCAGAATAGCTTTCCATGCCTTCAAATATGTTTTTCCTGTAAGCCCTGAGTTGAAAGAGAGGAAGCAGAGGAAACCAAATGGGTAAAGAGACAAGCGAGATCAGCTAAAATGACAACTAGGAAGGTAGAGAGACACAAAAAGTTAGAGCTGGGAGTTGCACAATAAAAGACCTGTGGTCAAGCTCATAGATACTAATTCCCCAAACATCAACATTGGAAAAAAAGTACTTTCAACCACTGATCACATTACTTCTAATACCCCACAATACACAGATCTTGGAGTGACATGTAACCAATATGTTTATGTGTTTCCTGTAGAAGAGCAGCAGCAGCCGTTGGTGATTAAAGAAGAGGTTCCTGATCTG
Source organism: Alfaro cultratus (assembly GCA_903066825.1). Lineage (NCBI taxonomy): Eukaryota > Metazoa > Chordata > Actinopteri > Cyprinodontiformes > Poeciliidae > Alfaro > Alfaro cultratus. The sequence goes on along the minus strand of CAEFZX010014449.1, from coordinate 20,273 downwards.
AGCAGTTCCAGTTTGGACCAGCAGAACCTCATACCTCCTTTACTGGTTTTAAACAAACTTCAGTCTGGGAGAAAAGGTTGTTTGTCTTATGCTGTGTATGTCTGTGCATACCCTTTCTTTCTAAAAAAAAAAAAAATAAAAAAATAAAGAAAAGCAAGTTTAGTTCAAACTGAAAGTAAGACTTTTGCTTCTAATGTGGACACAGTAAAGTTATTCTGGTTTTAAATTTCAAGTGGTTTTACAAGTTGTTGCAAATATGAGCCAGTTTACTATGTTAAATTGTCCATCTTTCTACTCATTGGTCCAATAGTCTGTGGAGGTTCCAGATCAGGGAATTGTCAGCATATTTTCATGCTTTTGCATGTTTTATAGGCCCACACAACAAGTCTACCATAAAACATTGTTTTTCTTTTTCACAATAAACAGACTTTGTTAGGAAATCTAATCAAGAGATCTATGTGTTTGCTGCAGGAAATCAGCAACTGTGGGTGGTTAAAGAAGAGGTTCCTGATCTCAGCATTTCCAGTTTGGACCAGCAGAACTTCACATGTTACCAGGTGAAGAAGGAAGAGGAGGAAGAGTGGATCAGTCAGGAAGTAGAGCAGCTTACTGTGAAGAATGAAGACGAAGAGAAACCTCAATTGTCAAAAGTTAATCGCATCAAAAGTGAAGACGGCAGAGAGACAGAAGCTCCAACCAGCAGCTCAGCTGAACAGATGAAAACAGAACCTGATGTAGAGATCAGTGGAGGATCAGAACCCGACAGAGACCCGGATCCAAGTACTAATTCACAGCCAAACATTGAGGAAAGGCATTTAGCCTCTTTTGAGACTGAAGTCAGTGATGAAAGTAAAGATGACAATCTATCAGATTCTGGATCTGAAAATGAAGACAGTGATGAAGATTGGAGGGAGCCCAGAACATGTCAGTCTGCTGTAAAGAGCAAAGCGGGACGTAAAGCCGGCAAAAAAAACTTCAGCTGCACTGACCACTTTAAACAGTTTGTGAGGAAGCAAATGTTCCAGAAACATATGGCAGGTCATTCAGGAGAAAAGTCTTCCAGCTGTTCGGTTGAGAAGAATCACTCTAGAGGGAAGAAAAACGTTGAATCACAGATGGGACTCGAAACAGACAGAAAATCCTTTTCGTGTGATGATTGTGGTAAAACATTTCAGAAACTAGGTGCTCTTAAATGTCATGTGAGAATCTATCGCTGTGAAAAATCAATTGTTTGTGAAGATTGCGGTAAAATCTTTCACAGTCGATGTCATTTGAAAACTCACCATAGACCCCACACAGGAGAAAGACCCTTTGTCTGTGATAAATGTGGTAAAAGATTTAGCCGGAAGCCTGGCCTTCAAGTTCACATGACTTGCCACACAGGAGAGAAACCATTTCAGTGTGAGGTATGTGATAAGAAGTTTACCTCAAATGGATCTCTGACGGCCCACATGACAATCCATAAAGGGGAAAAACCATTTAGGTGCAGTGACTGTGGCAGATGTTTCAGACTTAAGGATGTTCTAAAAAGCCACATGATAACCCACTCAAATGTAAAACCTTTTGTCTGTGGGTATTGTGGCGCCACTTTTACTCGGAAACAAAGTTTGCTTCTGCATGTTAGACTCCACACTGGGGAGAATCAGTTGTCATGTGATCAATGTGATAAAAAGTTTGTCCTTAAGAGTCGCCTTTTAAAACACATGCAGATTCATCAGAAAGAGGAGAAAGTGGTGACCGGGAAGGGAAACTTTGCTTGTGAGGAATGTGGAAGAAGGTTTGTTCAGAAGCGTTATTTAAAAAGTCACATGCTTATGCACACAGGAGAGAAACCATTTAGTTGCGATTTGTGCTTCAAGTTGTTTACACGAGCGGAAAATCTGAGGAATCACAAACTGAGGATTCACAGTAGACAGAGATTTCATACAGAGAATTCGTTTGGAAAGACTTTCTGTACAAATGCCACAGCAGTTCAGATTATTTTGCTTCCATTTGATCAGGATTAGCTTTAACATTTTGAGTTTGACATGATCTCTTTGCTGCATCGTAAGTAGAGCAGTGCCTGATATTAGCAAATAATGGGGAAAACGTCCTCTGCTCTGTGATAAAATGATTTTGGCAGCTCACTGTGGGTCTGTATATTTCTGCCCAAGCAAATACTTTTATTGTGTTCATTTATATTGTGTATTATTTCTATTTTTAACAAGTGCATAAATAATGAATTTATTGTTTCAGTAAACTGTATGCAACACAAAATGTTACAGAAATGTAAAAGAATGGCCTTCATTGTACATTTATTTTATGTCTTTTTTTAAATTTTGTGCTCTAAATAGAGATCATGGTCAGTGACGTGTCAGGCCGACATGATGTAAGGACGGATACCAGAAGAGTTGATAATTTTGTTGATAACAGCCGAGCATCTTGGGTCTCTAGGCTCATATATGGAAAATAAGAACTGAGGTCATACAGACATGAGAAATCACAGTAACAATGATACAAATTCTGTTTTATACACAATCATCTATGAAAAGCTGTCAATGAATTTGTCTGAAGTGGATCTTGATGTGCTGACTCAATTATTTATTGAATGGATTTTATGTACAATTCTCCCAAGGCTGCAGTTATCTCTATTGCCAGTGCATATTTTCAAACCAGATTTTCTTTACAATCAATTTTATATGATTATGCTTGGATACAGCACTCTGAACAAACAGTTTCTTTAGCAGTGACTTTTTGTGGTTTACCCTCCCTGTGGATGGTTTGTTTTTCTGAACATCTGTTCAGTCAGCAGTCCCCCCCTGTGGTTGTGTAGTTCACTGACCCAGACTGAGAATCCATTTAAAGGCTCAGGAAACCTTTATGGATGGTTATCAAGTTAATTCAGTGATTAGAGTGCAACACAACAAATTTTCAATATAGAAATGTTATTCTACTTTTCGGAGACACTGAGTTTTGTGTTTTCAAGATCTGTGAGCCATAAATGTAACAATTAAAAGAAATCAAGGCTTGAAATCTAGATAAAGGTTTCTCTCTCTGAAATAAGAGTCAAAAATATTCTACTTCAAGGTATTTTAAGTTTTTTTAGATGTAGCTGTACATATGTGTATGTTTTTAGTCCAGTCCTCTTTAGCTCCCGTTATGTTTGTTTCTGAGGTACAGCAATAATGTTCCTGGGTCAGTTTGACCCGTGGAGTGTTTAATCATGCAATTGTGTCAGAAACCAAAAAAATCCTCCAAAACATTTTTGTATCTGATTATTAATTCCAATGCTAACCATTTCAATCAATATTTGTGCAATGACTTTTTTTTTTATTTCTCACAAATAAAGGATTAATGATGACAATTTACTCATTTGGATGATAACTGTAATTAAAATTTTTTTATTTCCACTGAAAAAACCTTCATGCAAAAAACAATAAATATCCTTGAAACTGAGTTTTTGTCGGGGGTTTTTTATATTGCATTTTTATTTCTTTTTCAAGGGGCGATGTTTATAATGAACTTGAGACATATTCTGTTTTGGGTCAAATTGACCTGCTGATTAAAATCAAGACAAATGAGTCTTGCAGAGAGTATTTATGTTTCCCCCACTTCTGCTGAGTGTCCACTCAGTGTGGGTGGAGTTTGCCCACGGGAACAGAAAAGATTTTTTTTTTTTTTACTTTAAAACGGGTCAATTTGACCCGCAACATAACAGCAGGGTTAAGAAAATCTGAATGTTGTAGGTTCTTAATATGTCCATCAGATGGCAGCAGTGAGACACAAGACAACCTGTGGCCGTGAAGATGCCTGATCAAAATCCTTCTGTGGTCCATAATATGAATCACAACACAAAACCGGAAAACAACATGCTAATTGCTTTAACATCAAGTATATGTAATTTAATACAAAAATGATTAATAATTGATTAATCATGATTTTAGAAAGGAGAGGAATACCAATGATCTAGCATTGTGTTTAGAGCATAAAATCAGGAGAGCACAAGTAAACAAAATAAAAAAAATATATTGCAACTGTATTATTGAGTTTAAAACATAATAATTCAGAAAGTAGGGCTGATATTTTATTAAACATATTACATACTTCATTTAGAATATATAATATTTGGTTTAACAATAACATTTATGTGGGTACCAGCACATTTGAGTAAAATGAAATGAGAGTGCAGATAAGACAACGAAGAAGGAAAGTCAAATCACCATCTGAAGCTTCATAGTAAACTTTCAGTGGATTTAGTAAACTAAATCCTAAATCCAATGAAATAATTGGAAATAAGGTGGGATGAAAATAAATGGTTTTATAAAATCCAAAAGGCAGAAGGTGAAATTAGAACGGGGAGAAGAAATACAAAGGATGACAGGTTAAAAAGATTAAGACTTGAATGTACAGGATTTAAAACTATATTTTTAATATATAAAAGCATAATACAGGGAAATGTAATATAAATGCAATGGAAGAAACCATAAAACTTGTTAGACTGTCATAAATATCTATGAAGAGAGGGTTTGAAAAAAATAAGGAAAAGTTTAGTATATCAGTAAAACTAAAAAAGAACTTATAAGTCATCATTTGATTTTTTTTGAAAAAAAAAATTGATTATTGGTATTTGAATACACATAGCTTTTTGTTTTTTATGTGTAAATGATACAATTAAAAAACACTCTCCATGCCAGTAGCTGACACCAGTTTCAAGTTTTCTTTCCATCTGCTGAAAGAACAATTTGGGTTCACCAGATTTCACATGAGTGTGAGCTTTTCGGTTCACAGTCTGTTTAACCTAGTAATGGTGAAACCGAGGGTTCCTGAATCACTGAGCCACTTTGAAACAGTTGCTCAGAAAATGGTCTATTATTTCGAAGTGCTAGATACACTCTAAAATATCAACATCTAGTGGTTCAATGTACTAAAGTTGACATTAATAAGGTTGATAACTTCATTTAAATCATGAGTTTGTGCTTCATTCATACCATTTTCATTGAAGCTCATGTTGACATGTGTTTTTTGTAGTTTATATAAAATTGAAAGGAGGATGTTACCAGAAACATGACCTTTTTAACAATAGTAGCACCTTGTTTTGTTCAACTGTAAATATTATTATTCCATTAATTATTCTTTTCGTTTTAATACTATTTGAGAACTTGTAACTTTATCCTATGATGTCATGATAGTGATTCATGTAAGAAGAGGCTATGAGTAACGTTCAAAAAAAAAATTTAAACAAAAATTAGACAAAAAAAAAAGAGAATAATGCACATAACCACTCAACTTCAGAATCTGAAGTTCAGACTCTCTCTGACTAACTGCATCTCGCTATTTCTAATTTATACAAAAACACGTCCACCTTTACAAAAAACTCACAGTTTGGGTGTATATTCAGTATCATTTTAAAGCCTGGAGAATAATTGCAGGACCCGCCCTTTGGGGGATTCCTGCGAGGCAGTGCATGACGTCCATGCAGCTCCAGACAGCAGAAAGAGCGAAGCCCTCGTTTAGGAAGGGACACGTAGTTTTTGACACGGCGATCAAAACACCGCACGACACTTTCGCTTCATTTGGCTCGAAACTGTGTCGAGCGGCACATCACTACTCTAACCCTGTTTTCCGTGAAAGCCAGAACATTAGGTGCGTGAGAGGACCGAGATTCCGGTGGAAAGTTGCAGATCTGGAGAACAACGTAGCTTCGTTGACACTGTGAAGGAAGAGAGTGAAGGTAAAACACTTTACTTGATCCCTATGAAATAGATATGATCTATAGAGTCGATCGAAGCAAACAGGAAAGAGTTTATTAGGGTAATCGTGCGCCAAAGACAAGGGTGTAACTTTGTGTTGCAAGTTCGTGGGGACGAGGAGGAAGTGGGGAAAGAGGGCGGGGCGCTGAGGTAACCACAGTTACTGGAAGGCCTAGTGCTAAAAATAAAGCTAAAACTTAAATGTGAATGCCACACAGTCTTATTCAATAAACTAGGATATACAATACGTCCTGATCAGGCTTGTGTTGTGAAAACTGGCATTAATGGGTGAGATCTTTCCAGGTTAACGCAGAAAACAGATCATAAAAGCCTGGGAGACATAAGTAATCTTGTATTTTGATTTATTGTTAATTATGAAATAAGTAATCTTGCATTTTGATTTACTGATAATTATTCAAAGAGTTTGATGTAATGAAATGTGAATCAAAAGATGAATAAAGTGATGAGTTGAGAGTTGATAATAAAGTTAGACAGTTGATTTTTAGAAGAGGTTATGTTGAAAGAATCAAATTAGAAGGTAATCGTGATGATCATACAGCATAAATAGAATTGTAACTGGAGTAACCATAAAATTATTCTAGTCTAAAACAAGTGCTCATTGTTAACTGGAGAGACAGCTGCGGTTTTTGGAGTTAGGCAGCTGCAGGGCTACTCAGCTGATTGCTTCACTAACTTGAAAAGATTACCCCATCAAATCCTAACATAGAGTAAGACTCAAGGAGTTTAGGGGTTCTCCGGACCCGTTAGATGGAGAACTGGTCATTCGTCAGCCCAGTGTAGGAGGAAGGGGTGGGGCTGGCTACTGGGCAACAACAAACTCTAGTATTGGAAGCCCAGTAGTAGTTCCTAAAATTGGGTAAGGCCATCCCCCCAAGTGATTTAGGTCCCTGTAAGTATTGCCTAGACAGGCTCGGAGTCTTTTCTTTCCAAAGAAAGTCAGAAATAATACCATCTAACTGCTTAAAGAAGGAATTAGTAAGGAAGATTGGAACACATCAGAATAAATATAAAAATCGTGGAAGAGCATTCATTTTGATGAAGTTAATGTGGTCTACCAAAGACAAGCCAAGCAAGGACCAATGCTCTGAAAAGTTTGCCTTAAAAAGACCTTCAGTCTTATGTGTAATTTGAATTCCAATGTATGTAAAGCCATCATTAGGCCTTCTAAAGGGGAAGGTGTGCAGGGGAAGGGATTTGGCTGCTAAACTGAAGGGGAAACAGCTCAGTCTTCAACAACACATTACTTATAATCCTCACAATAAACAGTCCTTGGTGTAAAATATAGCCAAGATGTCCATGTAGGCATGTTGCAATAATAAATAATTAATCACATGATAAATTAAAACTTCATAGTTCATTTTATTTGTTGTTTGAGTATTAAACATGTTGTCCAGTTCCAGTGTTAAATATTCATTAGAATTTAAAGTTTACTCATGTGGTCTTGCATTATTATGCTATTACTATTATATCACCTAAAATTGGTCTCAAAACAACAATATTATGATTTATCACAATAACTACTGGGACAATTTGTTGTCAAGCAAAATGTGTCATCCTGACAGGCCTATGTTCATGTGTTTCCTACAGAAGAGGTTCCTGAAATGAGCAGTTCCAGTTTGGACCAGCAGAACCTCACATGTTCCCAGGTGAAGAACGAAGAGCAGGAACAGTGGATCAGTCATTCGGAGGAAAATGAAGTTGAAGAGAAACCTCAGTTGGCAGAAGTTCATCACATCAAAAGTGAAGACAGCAGAGAGACAGAAGCTCCAACCAGCAGCTCAGCTGAACAGATGAAAACAGAACCTGATGTAACGATCAGTGGAGGACCAGAACCCAACAGAGAACCGGATCCAAATCCTAATTTACAGCCAAACATTGAAGACAGGCATTCTGCCTCTTCTGAGACTGAAGTCAGTGATGAGAGTGAAGATGACAATCTATCAGATTCTGGATCTGGAAATGATGACAGTGATGAAGATTGGAAGAAACCCAGAACACGTCAGTCAGGTGTAAACAGCAAAGTGGGAAGTAAAGATGCCAAGAAGGCCTTGAGCTGCCCTGACAATGAAGACAGTGATGAGAGTGAAGATGATAATCTATCAGATTCTGAAACGGAAAATGATGACAGTGATGAAGATTGGAAGAAACCCAGAACACGTCAGTCAGGTGTAAACAGCAAAGTGGGAAGTAAAGATGCCAAGAAGGCCTTGAGCTGCCCTGACAATGAAGACAGTGATGAGAGTGAAGATGATAATCTATCAGATTCTGAAACGGAAAATGATGACAGTGATGAAGATTGGAAGAAACCCAGAACACGTCAGTCAGGTGTAAACAGCAAAGTGGGAAGTAAAGATGCCAAGAAGGCCTTGAGCTGCCCTGACAATGAAGACAGTGATGAGAGTGAAGATGATAATCTATCAGATTCTGAATCTGAAAATGATGACAGTGATGAAGATTGGAAGATACCCAGAACACGTCAGTCTGGTGTAAACAGCAAAGTGGGAAGTAAAGGTGCCGAGAAGGCCTTCAGCTGCCCTGACTGTGGTAAACAGTTTGTGAGGAAGCAAATGTTCCAGAAACATATGGCAGGTCATTCAGGAGAAAAGTCTTCCAGCTGTTCGGTTGAGAAGAATCACTCTAGAGGGAACAAAAACTGTGATGGACAGATGGGACTCAAACCAGGAAGAAAATCATTTTCTTGTGACGATTGTGGTAAAACCTTTCAGAAGCAAGCTTCTTTTAAATCTCATATTAAGAGAAACCGTCATGGTAAAAAATTAGCTGTTTGTAAAGACTGTGGTAGAAGCTTTTTCTCTGAGGTTGAATTAAAAACTCACAGGAAACACCACACTGGAGAAAAACCCTTTGCCTGTGATAAATGTGGCAAAACATTTATCCATAAGTATAGCCTTAAAATTCACATGGCGTGCCACAGTAAAGAAAAACCATTTGCCTGTGATAAATGTGATCAAAAGTTTAGCCGGAAAATTTACCTTAAAATTCACATGACCATACATAAGGGAGAAAAACCATTTGCATGTATTGACTGTGGCAGGTGCTTCAGACTTAAGAGTGATCTAAAAGGCCACATGGTAACCCACTTAGATGTAAAACAATTTATTTGTGGGTATTGTGGTGTCGGATTTACTCGTAAAGCAAGTCTGGACCAGCATGCTAGACACCACACTGGGGAGAATCTGCTGTCATGTGATAAATGTGATAAAAAGTTTTCTCGGAAGTTTCACCTTCAAAGACATATGCAATTTCATGCAAAAGAGAAGATTGTGGTGTCTGGAAAGGGGGACTTTGCTTGTGAAGAATGTGGAAGACGGTTTGTCCGGAAGCGTCACGTTGAAAGACATATGGTTATTCACACAGGAAAGAAACAATTTAGATGCAATATTTGTTCGAAGACGTTTACTAGAGCAGAAGGTCTGAAGAAACACAAACTGAAAATTCACAATATATAGAGATTTTAGTTCATTTGAAAAGATGTTCTGTAAAAATACCACAGCAGCTTACATTTTGCTTCCTTTTACTAACAAATATGTAAAAATATATATACGGTATGTAGCTTATAAAGTTACATATTGTAGCACTGTTGCCTTGCAGCAAGAATGTCCCGGCCCGGGGTCTTTCTGCATAGAGTTTGCATGTTCTCCCTGTGTATGCGTGGGTTCTGTCTGGGTACTCTGGCTTCCTCCTACAGTCCAAAAACATCACTGTCAGGTTAATTGGTCTCTCCAAATTCTCCCTAGGTGTGTGTGTGTGCATGATTGTTTGTCCTGTCTGTCTCTGTGTTGCCCTGCGACAGACTGGTGACCTGTACAGGTTGTACCCCGCCTCTCGCCCGGAACATTAGCTGGAGATAGGCACCAGCACCTCCCGACCCCATTAGGGACAAGGGTATTAGAAAATGGATGGATGAAGTTACATATTGCAGTTTTAAATGTGACATGAAATTCATTACATCTTCTAAATGTGACTCATTCCCAGTTAATCATTTATACACATATTCCCACGATTGTCTGAGTCCCTGAATATGTGTATATAAAAATCCATCACTCAAAGTGGTCAATATCTCATATTCATCTTCTTTACTCCTTCTTAATTATGGTTCCACCCTAGGATTTTCCTCTCACCAAAGCAGATGCAGCAGCTAAGAAGATTAGATGGCAGCCGCCACATATATTGGTGTGGCAACAACGGGCCAATTCCTACCTACATTTTGTCATGATGGAGAGATCAGAACGAGGATGCATGTGACCAGCCAGAAAACAATAAGAGAACGGGTTACTATTTGGTTAAAGAAGAAGTACAACACAATTCTCTGCAACCTTCTTATTATGAGACTGTACAATATATTTTAATTGACGACTGACACTGAGTTTGAGGTTTTCCTGAGCTGTAAGCCTTAATCATCACAAATACAAAACTTAAAGGTGTGCTGTTTTTCATCTTGTGTGGAATTTATGTAATATGTGAGTTTGTTCCTGAAATAAATGACTAATATATTTAACTTCAAGATATTCTATTTTTTATTCAATATGCAAATATCGAGTAAAAGAAGATAAACCATTTGCATGCAGCGACTGTGGCAAATGTTTCAGACTTAAGGATGTTCTAAAAAGCCACATGATAACCCACTCAAATGCAAAACCTTTTGTCTGTGGGTATTGTGGCTTCACTTTTACTCGGAAACAAAGTTTGCTTCTGCATGTTAGACTCCACACTGGGGAGAATCAGTTGTCATGTGATCAATGTGATAAAAAGTTTGTCCTTAAGAGTCGCCTTCTAAAACATATGCATTTTCATCAGAAACAGGAGAAAGTGGTGACTGGGAAGGGAAACTTTGCTTTGAGGAGTGTGTGTTTCTCACACAGGAGAGAAACCATTTATTTGCGATATGTGTTTGAAGTTGTTTATACGAGCGGAAAATCTGAGGAATCACAAACTGAGGATTCACAGTAGACAGAGATTTCATAAAGAGAATTCATTTGGAAAGACTTTCTGTACAAATGCCACAGCAGTTCAGATTATTTTGCTTCCCTTTGATCAGGATTAGCTTTAACATTTTGAGTTTGACATGATCTCTTTGCTTCATCATAAGTAGAGCAGTGCCTGATATTAGCAAATAATGGGGAAAACGGCCTCTGCTCTGTGATAAAATGATTTTGGCAACTCACTGTAGGTGAGCCATGAAGTGGATTTTAAGATTATTTTATTTATTTATATCATGTATTACTTCTATTTTTAACAAGTGCAAAAATAATGAATTAATTTTTTCAGTAAGGTGTAAGCACAAAATGTAAAAAAAAATAATAATAAATGTAAAAGAATTGCCTTATTTTTACATTTATTTTATGTCAAACTTCTTTTGTCTTAGATTTTCTTGTACTAAATAGAGCTCATGATCAGTAAAGTGTTTGGCTGATGTGATAGAGGCTGAATACCAGGAGAGTTTATATGTTTGCTGATAGTGTCAATAGAGCATCTTAGACCTCTAGGCTCATTTATTGAAAAAAAGAACTGTGGTCATACACACATGAGTAATCACAGTAACACCAGCTTCTTTAGCAGTCACTTTTGTGGTTTACCCTTCTTATGAATGGTTTCAATGTTTGTGTTTCTGTTCAGTCAGAAGTCTTCCCTGTGATTGTGTTGTTCACTGAACCTATGAATCTAGATAATAAAAGTTTCATTTTCTGAAAAACCAGTAAAAAATATTCAACTTCGTCAAGGTATTCGTTTTTTCAGATGTAGCTGTACATACAGTATGTACAGTATATATCTCCCGTTTTCAGTCCAGTCCAGTTTAATATCTGAATGTTGTAGGATCCTAATATGTCCATTAGATGGCAGCAGTGAGACACAAGGCAGCGTGTGGCCGTGAAGATGCCTGATCAAAATCCTTCTGCGGTCCATAATGTGAATCACAGCACAAAACCAGAAAACTACATTCTAATTGCTTTAACATCAAGTATGTCTAAATTAATGGAAAGATTATTAGTAATAGATTAATCATAGTTTTTGAAAGGAGAGAAATACTGAAAATCCAACATTAATGTCTTTAGAGCACTTGTGTGGGTACCAGCACATTTGAGTAAAATGAAATGAGAGTGCAGATAAGACAGCAAAGAAGGAAAGTTAAAATACCATCTGCAGCTTCAGAGTAAAAACAAGCAAATCAGAGGGAAAACGTGTCATTAAACAAAATCCAATGAAATAACTGGAAATAAGGTGGGATGAAAAATTTATTTTTTTTATAAAATCCAAAAAGGCAGTAGGTGAAATGAGAACTGGGAGAAGAAATGCAAAGAATAAAAGGTTAATAAGATTAAGACTTGGATGTACAGGATTTAAAACTATATTTTTAAAATATAAAAGCATAATACAGGGAATGCAATATATGTGGAATGGAAGAAACCATAGAACATGTTATATTAGACCGTCATAAAGATTTATAAAGAGAGAGTTTGAAAAAATAAAAAGCTTAGTGTAATAGTAATACTAAAGAAGAACTTGCAGTTTTCATAATTTGCTTGTTAAAGAAATCAACATCAATTATTGGAATTCGATTACAAATAACTTTGTTTTTATTTTTGTGTAAATTTTACCATGACGAACCACACTCCACACCAGTAGGTGGCGGTAATGCTCACTTTAAGTTTCTTGCCATCCACATGAAGAACAATTTGAATCCACCGGATTTCTTATGAGTGTAAGCTTTTCGATTCACAGTGTTTTCTCCAGCAAAGCCAGAACATTAGGATGAAGATTACGATGGAAAGTTGCTCATCTGGAGAACAATGCGACATCGTTGACTCTGTGAAGGAAGAGAGTGAAGGTAAATCACTTCATTTGATGACCATGAAATAACTGATCATTATAATCGATGGAAGCACGAGGTAAACAGGAAAGAGGAGCTGAGAGCTAAAACTATAGACACAAACACCTAGACATCGCCAAAAGTCTTAAACCTTGCGTAAAAATGAACAGGAGATTGTAAAACCACAGAAAGAGGTCTTGTGTTCCCCTGTGATAATCTGTTGACCCTGTGTCGGGAGCGCGCACTGCAACCAGAGAGGCCGAGTGATCACTTCAGCCTGACAAGTAAGAGTCAGTCACCAAACTCTGTTTTCTACGGAAGAGGATTAGGGCCACCGAAAAAAATAAATAAAAAATTCTGACATTAAAATCAGAATTCTTTTTTTTTTTTTTTTTTTTTCGGTGGCCCTAATCCTCTTCCGCAGTTTTCCAACACATTGTGTGTGTTTAGAATTTGTAATTGCTCATATAACAGGATGGAAGCTGGCTGATATTAGGACAAGAAAATATAGACTTCCTGAAAACATAAGAGTATAGGCTGTCTGGAAAATCCCGTTCTATTGTGAAATATGACAGTTTAGTGGATGAAAGATATGTCTACTTCCTATTTTCATTATCATTATTATTGGTCTAAAATAACAAGTCCTAGCATTTTCATTAAATGCCTTAAAATGTTAGTCTATTATTCTGAAATGTTTGAACATTGTTTCTCTCTTCTACAAGAATTAAATTAAAGGCTTGCAGAAACATCGAAACAACAATATTTCAGCCTGAAGCTCACAGCTTGTAACGTTTTGTTACCCCATCATCTTCTGACATAGGTGGATCAGTCATACTATCACACACAACTGTCACTGACAATTTGTAAACATTTGCTACTTATTTGTCAAAGTTACCAGGAGGGAACCAAATATTTCAGCACGCTGAAATAATCTGCTCGTTCTCCATAACATGGCAGCTAATTATTATTATTATTTTTTTTTTTTACCAACTTCTTAGCTGTGTTTATTCCTCTCTTCATGAACAACAAATCATGTGGATTTGGGAAGCAGAGTCATAATAGACAGTCTTTGTTGTAAAATTTAGCCAAGATGTCCAGGTAGGCCTGTTGCAATAGATAACCACATGATAAATTAAAACTTCATAATCCATTTTATTTGTTGTTTGAGTATTTAACATGTCGTCCAGTTCCGCTGTTAAATATTCAGTAGAATTTAAAGTTTATTAATGTGGTCTTGTGTTATTATGCCATTACCATTATATCACCTGAAAATGGTCTCAAACAACATTATCATTTATCGCAATAACTTCTGGGACAAATTCATAACAGAAATTTGTTATTGTGACAGGCCTATGTTCATGTGTTTCCTACAGAAGAGCAGCAGCTGCTGGTGGTTAAAGAAGAGGTCCCTGATGTGAGCATTTCCTGTTTGGACCAGCAGAACCTCACATGTTCCCAGGTCAAGAAAGAAGAGGAGGAACAGCAGATCAGTCTGGAAGTAGAGCAGCTTACTGTGAAGAATGAAGAAGAAGAGAAACCTCAATTGCCAGAAGTTAATCACATCAAAAGTGAAGACAGCAGAGAGACAGAAGCTCCAACCAGCAGCTCAGCTGAACAGATGAAAACAGAACCTGATGTAGAGATCAGTGGAGGATCAGAACCCAACAGAGAACCTGATCCAAGTACTAATTTACAGCCAAATATTGAAGACAGGCATTCAGCGTCTTCTGAGACTGAAGTCAGTGATGAGAGTGAAGATGACAATTTATCAGGTTCTGGATCTGAAAATGAAGACAGTGATGAAGATTGGAGGGAACCCAGAACATGTCAGTCTCCTGTAAAGAGCAAAGTGGGACGTAAAGCCACTAAGAAGGCCTTCAGCTGCCCTGACTGTGGTAAACAGTTTGTGAGGAAGCAGATGTTCCAGAAACATATGGCAGGTCATTCGGGAGAAAAGTCTTCTAACTGTTCGGTTGAGAAGAATCACTCTAAAAGGAAGCGGAATGGGGATTCACAGACGAGACTCGAACCAGGAAGGAAATCCTTTTCTTGTTACGATTGTGGTAAAACATTTCAGAGGCAAGCTGCTCTTAAATCTCATCTGAGAATCCATCATGGTAAAAAATTAGTTGTTTGTAAAGACTGTGGTAAAAGCTTTCGCTCTCAGGATGAATTAAAAAATCACAGGATACTCGATACTGGAGAAAAACCCTTTGCCTGTGATAAATGTGGCAAAAGGTTTAGCCGTAAGTATATCCTTCAAAGTCACCTGGTGTGCCACAGTGAAGAAAAACCATTTGCCTGTGATAAATGTGGCAAAACGTTTAGACAGAAGTTTGCTCTTCAAAGTCACATGGTATGCCACAGTGAAGAAAAACCATTTGCCTGTGATCAGTGTGATAAAAGGTTTAGCCGGAAGACTTCCCTTAAAATTCATATGACCATCCATAAGGGAGAAAAACCATTTGCATGCAGCGACTGTGGCAAATGCTTCAGACTTACAGGTGAACTAAAAAGCCACATGGTAACTCACTTAGATCTAAAACCATTCATTTGTGGGTATTGTGGTAGCAGATATACTCGCAAAGCAAGTCTGCGCTTGCATGTTAGACACCACACAGGGGAGAATCTGCTGCCGTGTGATAAATGTGATAAAAAGTTTGCTCGAAAGGCTGACCTTCTGAAACATATGCGATTTCATGCAAAAGGGGAGAATGTGTGGTCTGGAAAAAGTTGCTTTGCTTGTGAGGAATGTGGAAGAATGTTTGTCCAGAAGCGTCACGTTGAAAGACATATGGTTATTCACACAGGAAAGGATCAATTTAGATGCAATATTTGTTTGAAGAAGTTTACTAGAGCTGAGAATCTGAAGAATCACAAACGGAGAATTCACTGTGAATAGAGGTTTCAGTTCATTTGGAAAGATTTTCTACTACAATGCCACAGCAGCTTGCATTTTCAGGGTTTCCCCCAGTGTATTCTAGGCCTGGCGGCCCGCCATGCTTATGGCTAAGGCTGTATGAGGCCTGGAACAGAATTTGACTTAGAGGTCCCTCTTGCTGTTAAAAACATCAGCACCTCTAACAGCTTCTGTGTTAGATTTACTGAAATCTGGGAGAGGGGGAGTAGTTTAATTGGCCAACCTAAAAAGCAATAAGTTATCGCAGTTTACTAATTTGTATTTGTGAGCAAACCGAGCACAAACTCAAAGATTAAACTCACAGCATCAGATTGTTGCTATGGTAACAAAACAATTTAACTATGAATATTGTTCTTTGAACTATTACAACGTAAACTTGCCAGCTTCTAAAAATCTTACATACAAATGTTAAACAGTTTAAAATCTTTTAATTTATGTATACTGAAACCATTAAATCAAATTTAGCAGCATTGATCATCTCAATAAACAAATGTTACTGTATATATATATATCTGGTCTGTGTTATAATATTAGCATTTAGACTAATGCTAGTGCTGGGGAACCTTATGGAGCTGCTGACTTAATTTGGATTAAGCAGAAGTGCAAATAATTGATTGTCATTTTAATTGTATGTTTTTATTTGTTGTTTTTAAGACTAGTTGTGGGTTTAAATAGCGTTTCACTGGTGATGTTTTTAAGTAACATATAATTACCCAGAAATACTTTTACATTTCCTGTCTACTTAACATCTTTTAATACAAAAACACAATGGACCACCGGTGGAGTGCCTCGGTGCCCCGACCACCGGACTTAGCAAGTTTTCTGGGGGAAACCTTGATTTTGTTTTCTTTTAATTAGGATTAATGTTAATATTTTTGTTTTGACTGCCTCCTTCCTGATTTCCTTTTTTGTCACACTTCAGTGTTTTCTAATTCTAAATCTTTGGGACTCGATCAAACCACAGGGATTGCCTTTATCCACAAATTGTGAAAACATGGGACAGTGAAGAACCTTCCCAGGATGACTGACCAAAATTACCTCAAGAGTGCAACAACAACTCATCCAAGAGGTCACAAAAGACCCCATAACATCTAAAGACCTGCTGGCTACACTTGACTCAGTTAAAGTCACAGGTCATGCCTCCAGAAACAGAAAAAGACTGGCAGAAATCACCATCTATCCATCCATTTTCTAACACTCTTGTCCCTAGTGGGGTCCTGAGGAGTGCTGGTGCCGATCTCCAGCTAAGGCGAGAGGCGGGATACACCCTGGACAGGTCGCCAGTCTGTCGCAGACAGATCTTACCATTGAGTTCCAAATTGAAAATCACTGCTGAACAAAAAGAACATTAAGACTTGTCTTAGTTTTTCCAGAGCACATTATGATTATCCCCCAGAAAACAATGAGAGCATGGGATACTGGTTACTATTTGGTTAAAGAATTCCAACACAATTCTCTGTAACCTTCTTATTTCGTGACTGTACAATATATTTCCATTTACGACTGACACTGAATTTGAGGCTTTCCTGATCTGTAAGGAGTAATCACAAATACAAAAAATAAAGGGGTGATATATTTCATTTTGTGTGTAAAGTTATTCCTGAAATAACTGATTAATATATTTAACTACAAGATTTATTTTTTTATTCGATACCTATTAATATGTATCCCTCCATTTTCAGTTTGATTTATTTATTTTTTGAATGTTGTAAGTGCCAACTGACTCAGGCAGATGGCAGCAGTGAGACAGATGGCTGCGTGTGGCTGTACCGATGCCTGACCAAAATCCATCTGAGGTCCACAACAATTTGAATCTGCCGGATTTCGTATGAGTGTGAGCTTTTCGATTTACAGTGTAACCCTATTTTCCTTTAAAGCCAGAACATTAGGGACGCAAGAGGACCGCGGTTATGATGGAAAGCTGCAGATTTGGAGAACAATCCAGCTTTGTTGATACTGTGAAGGAAGAAAGTGAAGGTAAGACTCTAATCTGTTTCTACTGTAGACATAAACACATAGATGTCATCTGGGGCAGAACAGGTCTGGTTGCCCTGTGAGGTCCGCGCACTGCAGCCACAGAGGCGGGTATCAAGTAGTCTTCGATGCACTAGTGATCGATTTATCTGTGTAGTCACGTCAAGGCTTACTTTAATTTTAATCTACTGCTCCTGGTCAAACAAAAAAAAAATCTGATCTTGTGCGGATTTTTTTTCTTACACAGTTTTGTGTTTTTTAATTTGCAGAGAAAATCAATGTTTTTTTAAACTCAATGTGTCATGCTCACTAATAGGTTGACAGATGTCAGTCAGCCACCATGCACTGTTTTCCCACTTGTGGTTATTTAGACGTTTTAATTGCTGCCATAAAATGATTGAAGCTCACTTGCTCAATGGAAGCAAAGAATTAGGCTTCCTGAAAATATCGCAGTGTAGGCTTGTTATTCTGTTAAACTGCATATTAATGTAAAATGTGACATATAAAGCTGCAGTATGGACTTTACATTTATATTATTTTACATATTTGTTGAAACTTTTAATATGTTGTGACAATAGATAGGGCTGACCCAAGCCTCCATGGGGCCCTAAGCGAAATCTGGTTTTGGGGCCCTCTGTTTCTGCTAGCAATGTGGATTGCTGCTATCAACAGTCAGATGATTAGATCATTCACACACTTACTATAAATTTATTGCATCTCTGACAGTGCTGTTTTTGTTATATCCTTCATGCGTGTATAATACAGGATACATTTATTTCACGTGTTTGCTGCAGGAAATCATCAACTGTGGGTGGTTAAAGAAGAGGTTCCTGATGTGAACAGTTCCAGTTTGGACCAGCAAAACCTCACATGTTCTCAAGTGAAGAATGAAGAAGAGGAACAGTGGATCAGTCAGGAGGTAGAGCAGCTTACTGTGAAGAATGAAGAAGAAGAGAAACCTCAGTTGCCAGAAGTTAATCACATCAAAAGTGAAGACAGCAGAGATACAGAAGCTTCAACCAGCAGTTCAGCTGAACAGATGAAGACAGAATCTGATGGAGAGCTCAGTGGAGGATCAGAACCCAACAGAGAACCGAATCCAAGTACTAATTTACAGCCAAATGTTGAAGAAAAGTATTCATCTTCTGAGACTGAAGTCAGTGATGAGGGTGAAGATGACAATATATCAGGTTCTGGGACTGAAAATGAAGATGGTGATGAAGATTGGAGGGAACCCAGAACATGTCAGGCTGGTGTAAACAGCAAAGCAGGACGTAAAGCTGCCAAGAAGGCCTTCAGCTGCCCTGACTGTGGTAAACAGTTTGTGAGGAAGCAAATGTTCCAGAAACATATGGCAGGTCATTCAGGAGAAAAGTCTTCTAACTGTTCGGTTGAGAAGAATCATTCTAAAAGGAAGCGGAATGGGGATTCTCAGACAAGACTCGAACCAGGAAGGAAATCCTTTTCTTGTGACAATTGTGGTAAAACCTTTAAAAAACTAGCTGCTCTTAAATGTCATGTCAGAACCCATTGTGATGAAAAATCAGTTGTTTGCAAAGATTGTGGTAAAATCTTTCACTCCCGGGATCATTTTAAATCTCACCGGAGACTGCACACTGGAGAAAAACCCTTTGCCTGTGATAAATGTGGTAAAAGGTTTAACCAGAAACATACCCTTAAAAATCACATGACTTGCCACACAGGAGAGAAACCATTTCAGTGTGAGTTGTGTGATAAAAAGTTAGTCTCAAATGGAGGTCTGAAGACCCACATGACCATCCATAAAGGAGTAAAACCATTTGCGTGCAGCGACTGTGGCAGATGCTTCAGACTTAAGAGTGATCTAAAAGGCCACATGACAACCCACTTAGACCTAAAATCGTTCGGCTGTGGTTATTGTGGCACTAGTTTTTCTCACAAAAGAAGTCTTCTCCAGCATGTTAGACTCCACACTGGGAAGAACCTATTGTCATGTGATAAATGTGATAAAAAGTTTGTCGGGAACTATTACCTTCTAAGACACATGCGAGTTCATCTGAAACAGGAAAAACCGGTCACTGGAAGGGGGAAATTTTCTTGTGAGGAATGTGGGAAGAGGTTTCTCCAGGAGGCACATGTAAAAAGCCATGTGGTGATTCACACAGGAGAGAAACCATTTAGCTGTGATTATTGCGGCGCCAAATTTACTCACAAAAGAAGTATGCTGCGGCATGTTAGACTCCACACTGGGGAGAATCTTCTGTCATGTGATAAATGTGATAAAAAGTTTGCCCGGAACTATTATCTTTTAAGACACATGCGGGTTCATGCTAAAGAGGAGAAAGTGGTGACTGGAAAGGGGAACTTTGCTTGTAAAGAATGGTGAAGAAGGCGGTATCCAAAAAAATTGCAAGGTTATTCACATGGGAGAGAAAACATTTACCTGTGACCTTTGAAGAAGTTTGCATGAGTGGAAGGCCGGAGGATGAACAAAATTATTTCAGAGGCTCACGGCGGGGATGCATATTTCTCCCCCAAACAGGCAGTAGACTGTATGTTTAATTTGGTCTTTTGTGTGTTCTTGCTATTTTTTAATAAATGCAGGAAGTGATCAATTTATTGTTTCTATAAAGCATCTGGAGGACAAAATGTGACAAATGTGTATTAGAATTAAATAAACTCCCCAATTTTTAAAGTTTATTTTATGTCAGACATACACTGCCTGACCAAAATAAAAGTCGCCACCTGGATTTAACTAAGCAAATAGGTACAAGCCTCCTATTGGATAATTACTGCATAGGCGATTATCTTTCAGCTGGCA